>PVIU01002684.1:0-12151 GCA_004026605.1 Ondatra zibethicus | reverse complement strand
TGTGCCATAAGGACATGTGCTCAGCTATGTTCATAGCAGCTTTGTTTGTCATAGCCAGAACCTGGAAACAACCTAAGTGCCCCTCGACCAAAGAATGGATAAGAAAAATGTGGTACATTTACACAATGGCGTACTACACAGCAGAAAAAAATAACGACAGCTTGAATTTTGCAGGAAAATGGATGGAGCTAGAAAACATTATTTTGAGTGAGGTAACCCAGACACAGAAAGACAATTATCACATCTACTCACTCATAGGTGGTTTTTAAACATAAAGCAAAGAAAGCCAGCCTACAAACCACAATCCCAGAGAACCTAGACAACAATGCGGACACTAAGAGAGACTTACATAGATCTAATCTACATGGGAAGTAGAAAGTAGAAAAAGACAAGATCTCCTGGGTAAATTGGGAGCATGGGGACCTTGGGGGAGGGTTGAAGAGGGGAGGGAAGAGGCAGGGAGGAGAGCAGAGAAAAATGTAGAGCTCAATAAATATCAATAAAAAAATGAGTCTTTTAAAGACTGAAAGAACGAGAGCATGCAGAAATCTGAAGCATGAATACAGGGTTACCACACTGAAAATCAAAACTGTGGCTAGAACACAAAGCTGAGGAAAATTCCCAGAAAACCGAACAGGAAGAAACTGTACAAATGAGGAAGCAGAGGGAGCACACTGGGGCTGGAGAAAGCTCTGCTCTTCCCGAGGACCTGGGTTTGACTCCTAGCACCCACTTGGAGGCTCACAACTTTCTGTAACTCTAATTCCAGGGATCCAATGCTCTCTTCTGGCCTTTGCAGTTACCGGAATGAATGAGGTGCACGAACATGCATGCAGGTGAAACAGCCATACATGTGACACGAAAATAAATCTGAAGCAAGGGCCAGAGAACATTTCCCGAGTGCAGAAAAGACTTGACTTTGATCTGAAAGGCGTCGGCAGGGCGCATTGTGGGACAGGGAGGAGCATGGTAGCGCAGACGCATGTCTGCGATCCCAGCACTGGGAGCCTGAGGCAGGAAGCTCTCAAGCTTGCCTCAAAAATATAATAAATAAGCCGGGCGGTGGTGGCACACACCTTTAATCCTGGCACTCCAGAGGCAAAGGCAGGCGGATCTCTGTGAGTTCGAGACCAGCCTGGTCTACAAGAGCTAGTTCCAGGACAAGGCTCCAAAGCCACAGAGAAACCCTGTCTCGAAAAACCAAAAAAATATATATAATAAATAAATAAACAAGCCCACTATTGAACACAGTATGTTTTAAGAGTCCCACATTCAGAAAAATCTGTCCTGAAGTGGACTCAACAGAGAAGGTTGTTTGGAATCTCTGGGGGTGTGGGGGTGGGGAGGATTCCAGACCCTGCCCTCAGCAAGCCAAGAAGCATCTACCCTGGAGCTGCCATGCAGGGCCCCTCCCCTGGAGTTACTTCACTCCACACTCTGGCCCTGAGAAAGCCTGCCCTTGGGGGCTCCACCCCTCCTCGGTATTTTCTCCTCTTCCCCTGGAGCCACCAGGAATGCTTTGCTCAGATTAAACCTGGATTTATTAATTCGGTTTGGTTGATTTATTACATCAGCGGCAGTGGATATTCAATAACTTATCAAAGGTTCCAGACAGCACATTCCCAGGGACAAGGTTCAGGGACCAACCACCCTTAGATTAAATCACAGGGCAGAAGTGAAACTCTGTGGATCTCATTTTTCTCATCTGCAAAGTGAGACTTTCAGAAACATCACAGGGTTGTCGAGAGCCCCGGAGGAAGTCATTTATGGTACCTGAAGGACGGGAGTGCTATGTGTTCACCTCGTGCATTATTATTAAAAGAGAAAGGCACCCAAGCAGCCAAGAGCCTGTTCCTAATCATTGCCAGAAGCCTCTTCCTAGTTAGTCCCACTGTGAAGGAGCATGTGATTTGAGATGGAATGGGACTCCACACCTTGGCCTGAATCAATCATTCCACTCCTGCCAAACCACTAACTAGTCCTTGGCATCCTAAATCAGTAAGAATAAAGCCTGGACTTTTGTTGAGTCAGAAATGTTCTGCACTGTTTCCTACAGATCTCAGAGACCATTTGTCACCCACTACACACCTATGAGGGAGGCATCACACAAGGGGACAAAACCAGGTTCCAGGATCCAACTGTGCCCACACCATTGCTCCAAATGGCAATGATGCCTGTAGCTAAGCTCCATTTTTTAACCCTTTTGGAGTCTTCTGCTGCAATCACCTAAAAGTATCCCCTCTGATACACTATAGGCCAAGTTCCACCACACAGCTGTTACCTGGATGATGTAAGACAAGGACAAGCCTTTGGATGAAGCACTGATTGAAGAAAAACTCAGGGTCACCAACAAGGCCACAACAAAGGTGACGATGTTCATGAGGACATCCATTCTGAGAGCAAACCACCTGAGAGCACAGTTGAAGTACAGGAGGTGGCTGGAGTTCTCATCGTTTAGTGTCTTAAACCTAAAGTTGAAAAATCAGAGGAAATAAGAGCTCACTCGGGTCCCGCTTGCCTTGATGGGAGATTCGGGCTCCTAATGGAACCAAGATGGGGCATTTTGAATGCCTTCTTACAAGGTGACTGCCACAAAAATGAGCACATATCCATGTTCCTGCTGCCACCACAGGCATCTTTGATTTGCACACATTCTGAGAATTTCGCGTGGCAGTCGACAGGGTGCTAAGTGGGTTCTCTCTCTGTCTCTCCCAGAGCTAGCAACTAGAGCTAAGCACAAAACTGTTGAAAACCTCGTTCATACTCTCGCTTCATGGTATCCACAGGCCTTGAGAAATCTATAAATGACTCCTTTGATATTAAAGACAGGCGTCAATGATAGTGACAATAGGAAAGGAAGGTGTTTGCCCTCATCCCTCCCACCTCCCCCTCACCAAGATCAAGATTATCATTGGAGCTGGCATAGTGGCACACACCTGTGATCCCAGCACTTGGGAGGGTAAGGCAGAAGGGTCAGAAGTCCAAGGCCAGCATGGGCTACATGGCAAGATCCCATCTCGAAACCAACCAATCAAATCACTCCTTAAAAGGCTGGTGGAGTGGGGTGGGGGCTTCTCTTCAAGGACAGGAAACTGATTTCTTGTGCCTCTGTTGCAGTGTCCACTGGATCCCAGGTCTTTGCATGGGGTAGAATGACAGAAAGATGGCATAGCCAGGAGATCCAAGAAAGGCCCACCCCCGGAGACACCGGTTCCCACTCGTTCCCCAGACATAAGCAGCGTGCATCACAACAGTCAGTGAAGAACTGACGGGACAGGGTGAAAGTGACACTCGAGCTGTCTCTGTGACAGGAGGCAGAGAGGCTGCCACAGCTGAGGAATGCGATGGGGTGCGGACAGGCAGAGCTGCGTGTGGTTGGGTTGTGTTGGGGCCTCCACCCGGCCATACTACATCTGCACAGAGAGCTGGGTCAGAAGAAAGGAGCAACAGAAAGGGGAGACAGGAGGGGGTATGAGTAGTCACCTGGGGATGCCTTCTGGTCCTTTCCCTAGCCTCCCCTGTGGGAGCTTCAGAGAAAAGAAGCAGGGTTTTAAAACACAGCGAACTTCCCCATTGCAACCCTGTCTCTCATCCCCAATGCTTGCACACACACAACACACACATACGCAGGCATGCGTGCACATATGTGCACACAGAGCACAGCCTGCTTCGCCAAGCCTCCAGGCAGAAAAACCTCTGTCAGAGCCTGAAGTTTTAGGTGAGCTGCCAGGGACATCTATTCCTTGGCACACTAATGGACCCTCATCCAGTGGGAAGGGGCCTTTTTGAACAATTGGTGGGGATTGTGGGAAGAAAAGGAAAGTCTTCCAAGTGTAAATCCCCAGGCAACACAACTCTTCCACACACCATCCCACCTCCTATTTTGTCTCCTTTCTAGTTAGTTTTCATTTGCTTGCTTATTTCTGTTTTGTTTTGTTTTTACCAGGGCTTGATCAAAATACTTTCCCAAATAGCACAATCTTTCTGCTTGTCTGGTGGCAAGTACAAATCTACATCAGAAGTTGGAGCTCTCCCAAAGGCAAGTGTCACACAAGGCGGGACCCTGTCAGTCCTGTGAGTCTAAGCTCACTATGCCAGGCACTTGATGAAGCTATGGGAAAACAAAGTGTCAATGTCTTTTGTTTGCTCAGGGCAAAGAACTGAATGGTTCTACTGTTGCTCATGATCTCATCATCAGAGGGGCCTGTGTGATACAGGGCTCTAGACAATTAGCATCAAGAAACAAACCAATAGCCAGGCAATGGTGGCACGTGCCTTTAATCCCAGCACTCTGGAGGGAGTGACATATGAATCTCTGAGTTTGAGACCAGTCTGGTCTACAGAGTGAGTCTCAAGTCAGTCAGGGGCTACACAGAGAAACTTGTCTCAAAAAACAAAACAATGATAACAAAAACCACAAACTAACTAGTAACAAGGACTAACTGGTGACTAGATCAAACACAGGCTGTGTAGTCAAGGCTACATTGAGGTCGGTTGTGGAAAACTGAGAAGACAGTGGGAGAAAGAGGCTAGACTGGAAGAAAAGGTTAAGTGTTCATTGTTAGCGCCTCTTTCACGCCTTCACCTCGTCCTCCTCTCCTCTTCCTCCTTCACCTCCTCTTCTCCCTCTCCCTCCTCCTCTTTTCTTTGGAGACAGAATATTGCTATGTAGCTCAGGCTAGCCTCAAACTTGCAATCCTCCTGCCTCCACCTCCTAGGCTAGCCTCAAACTTGCAATCCTCCTGCCTCTACCTCCTAAGTACTGTGATTACAGAGTTGAGTCACCTTGCCCAGGATATATTAGCTTTTTAAGACTAGAGGAAAGGGTCCTATTCGTAGAGACAGCTAAATGTTGGCCAGACTGCTCTGTCACTTTCCCTTTTGGACATGGATGGACTACAGTCCCCAGTGACTGAAATCCTGCCATTGAACTTGCAGAGAGAGTGAGTCTACTTGCTGGGGTCTACCACTTCCCTGTCTCCCTTCTCTTTCAAGGCCTTTGGAAAGGAAGAGCAATGATGGAGACTCTGGTTGTGAAGAAACTTTGCTGCCTGTGCTGTGGGCCCTCATTGTGACCTGAGGGAGAATACACACTTACTGTGCTAAGATCAAACTCTTCCACATTCCAGCCATTAAATTGTCCCAAAGACCTAAACACCGCACACTCAGGTCCCTGTCCTGGTTGAGTTTTTCGGTTTTGTTTTTTGTTTGTTTGTGAACTTTGACACAAGCTAGAGTCATCTGGGGGGAGGGACCTCAGTTGCCGACATGGACTGCATGGGACAGTCACTATTAACCATCATAGCTCATACTTATAATAGCCATGTCCTTCTGATAGGCCACTCCCTTTATTAGTGGTTCCTGTTTGGTCTTTTCTGACTAGTTTTCACATGAAGTCTTCCTTTTCAGGTATGAGGATGATGATGTCAGCTTCTGCTCTACTTCTATCCCCTTAATAGGTTGGTTTCCATCCCTTGACCATCAGTTTCTGGGTGTCGTTACCTGTGAGGTATATTTTGGTGATAACAGAGAGTTAAATCTAATTTTCCTGCGTGGTGGGGGTTGATTTAGTTTCTTGTTTTTTTTGAGATGGGGGTCTCAAGTAGCCAAGGCTACCCCCAGGGCAACCTTGAACTTCCTCTACTTCCCAAATACTAGGATAATAGCCTGTACCCGTGTCCATTTGAATCTAATCTTTTTTTAAAAAAGATCCAGTCAGTCTGAATATTTTAATTGATAAGTTGAGGTCATTTACATTGAAGATTATACTATTAAAAGATGTTTATCAATTCCTGTCAATTTTTCCTTGGCTGTTTTCTAGTTGGTTGGATTGTTACATTTTTCTCTTCTACAAACTAGTATTGAGATTTGTTCATCTATGCTCTCACGATTTTGGGGGAAGGGAGTTGAGACAGAGTTTCCTCTGTATAACAGCTCTGGCTGGCCTGGAACTCACTCTGTAGACCATGCTAGCCTCAGAGATTCACCTTCCTCTGCCTCCTGAGTGCTGGGATTAAGGGCATGCGCCACCACTGCCCATATAATTTTTCAAGTATTCTTATTGTAGGCTGTTACTTAACAGGATGTAATCACTAGGTATATTTTTATACTAATGATGGGCTATTTCTTGACCTCGCACTCCCAAGTGCTAGGATTGAAGGACCAAGCAACTGCTGCCCCTGATTCCTTTTTTTGTGTGTGTGTGCTCTTATGGCTGAGACAGGCTTTCTTAAGCATCTTCTCTAGCGTTGGCTTGTCTGTTCTGAACTACCTTGGTTTGTGCTTGTGCTGACATCCTGATTTCAGCATCAATTTTAAAAAATAGCTTTCCTGGACACAGCAATGTTGATTGGAGTTTGCTTGAAATGCATCATCCCATGGTTTCCCAGATAGGGTTGCTAACAAGAGATCTAGTGCTTAGGTTTAGACCTTTGTAGGTGAGCTGGCATTTTCCTCTCACAAGTTTTAATGCTGTTTCCTTGCTTTGTATTTCTGACATCCTATAACCACGCAGAAGTTCTTCTGTGGTCATATCTATTTGGAGTGTTGAACTGATCAGATACCTATTTCTTTCTAGGTCTTGGAGGTGGATTTTCCACTATGATTTCACTGAATGGATTATTCCATTTTATCTCAGTGCCGTCCTCTTAGTTTTGGTCTTTTGATAGCATCCCAGAGTTCTTGGCTGCTGTGGTCATGCTCATTCACTTTTCCTTTCCTTACTGATCTTAAGCATAGGATTTCCCCACCCTCGCCCTCCTTCTCTGATGCCCTTTTCCTGCCTCATCACATCTGATGGCAATCTTTCCTATGGTGTTTTGATTTGAGCTGCTGATTGTTTGGTTTCTAACTCATTTTTCCTTGATGAATTTCTCTTTGTCTATATTGCTGATTTTCTCCACCATTTTCATGGTTTTTTCCTCTAACTGTTCTTTTCCGGTCCCAGGTTGGCTTCATTCACTTGTTTGTGTCCTCTTTTAGGTAGTTCATTATTTTTGCTAGGACACTTTGGAAAGTCTCGCCCTGGCATTTCACCTATTTCCTTATCTTCTGGGTCATCAGCAGAAGAATTATAGCCCGTGGAGTCGCAGTATCACATTTTATCTTATTTCTTCTTGTTTTATGGTGAGATTTGCCTATCTCTCAAATTCTCTTCTAATTTTATTTGTGGATCTTTATATGGAACAACTGATTTTTTTTAAGGGTAGCAAAAAAATAGTACCTTTTCCCATGGCATCTGTGAAGATGATACACGGCACTATAATTCATTTGCTTTTCTCATTGGCCTCCCAGTACCCTCCCTCCCTAACTCTGCAGCCAACTATTGAGGGCTGGGACCCCTGTGACACTTTCAGGGAAGTCTTTTGCTCTCTCTGCCACCACTAGGAACCCATGGGCTGAACAGTAGTGATTTCAATCTCGTGGGGCACCTGTCCTTTTCTTTGTACTTTTTGGGTATCCTGTCACCACCTTCATGGATTTCTAGAGCTCCTCCTCTCTTTTTCCTGCTGTGAAGAAAAGAACACTCATTTTGTTCTGCTCCTTCTTCTTCACGGGGACACACAGCGGTGGCTTCTAGTTCACTATCTCACTCAGAAGTTGCAACTTACATATTTCCTATAGCATGTTAGAAGTCTGAAACTACATGACTCAACTAATCTAGTCTCCAGGCTATGACAAGAAGGAAACTGGCCTATCCCCAAATAAATAAATACGTGTAGGCATTAAAACTTAGTTTTATGAACTTGGGCATAGTAGCTTACACTTGCAACCCTCACCCCCTTGGGGGTGGATGTATGACTGCAGCTCACAGGCTGGCCTAGGCTGCCTATCAAGGCCATGTCTCAGCTAGTCAACTACGGGTATAGGAGGAGTTTGCTATACCCGTAGATAAGTGTGTCTCTCGACTCTCATTAGGGAAGCTTCTCATTGCGGTGGATGGCAGCTAGCACAGAGACCTTCTTCTGGTCGATGTACAGAGAATAAGAAGCTGTGGAGTGCTCAGCCCTACACAGGACATACTTATCACACCCTTCCATGCCAGACTCAGGGACCTTCATGGAAGAGAGTGTAGAAAGATTGTAAGAGTCAGAGGAGTGGATAGCACCAAAGAAAGTGTCTTCCAGACACCACAGAGCCGGGCACAAGGCCTGCACAAGCTCATGCCAGACAAAAGCCTGGGATGGAGGAGAGGGAAGGGGCGGTGAAGTCCCACCACTATCTGAGAAGCTAGTGGCATTTGATGACTACTGGGAGAGAGTAAGCAGCGACCTCCAGCAGGGTGACTACACTCAGAGACAGGCCTGGCTCTCAAGACTAGGTAAATAATGTGAACTGAACTTGACCAAAAAAAAGAAGGAAACTCAAAGCTGAGAGGGGAGGAGTTGGGGATGGGAGTGTTGACTATGATAAAAATATGTTGTCTGAAATTTGTAAAGAATTAAAATATTGTTTTTAATATGTGTGTTTATTGTAAAATAACATTCAATACTATGAAAGTCATATTCAAAATAACTTTTAAAAAGGAAACCTTGTGAGTTAAAAAAGAAAGGATAGGAAGGAATATAAAAGTTGCTATCCCTTTGTCTGAAATGCTTAGGACCAGAAATGTTTCCAATTTGGGGTTTTTAATCAAATGAATGAATTAATTTACTTAGTTATTTTATACGAATGGGTGCTTTGCCTGGTTGTATGTCTGGCACAATGTGCATGCATGGTGTCTATGGTGGTCAGAGAGGAGGATCATGTCCTCTAGAACCGCAGCTCCTGACGCTCATGAGTTACCACGTGCTGGGAAACCGGATCAAAACCAGGTCCTCCGCAAGAGCAGCCAGTGCTCTCTGGCTGTCTCTCCAGCCCCAGGCTGTATTTATTTTTTTAATCCTGGAATATTTGTGTATGCATAATGAGAAAGGTTGGAAATGAATAACAAGTTTATCTGCAAAGTGGCAGGTTATTCCCCTGTTTGCTTTATTTTATCTTGCAGTGCTGGGGATTCCAAGCAGGGACTTGCACAGGCTAAGCAATGCTTAAAGCTCAAAGCAATGAACTGCACCCCAGGTCCTTTTCTTGACTTCTTGAGACACTAAGTCTCACTAAGGTCTCACTAAGATGTACAGCCTGGCTCTGAACCCACTCTGTAGCCAAGGCTGGATTCTTCCTTAGTAGCTGGAACCACAGATTTGTGCCTCCAGGACAGGCACCTGCAGATAATTTTCACACATATTTTTTACTATGCCTGTGTCTTGGCTACAACCTGCGACATGAGGCCAAGTGCAGCATGACAACAGTATTCAAAAGGTTTGGGATTTCAGAGCTATTCAGATTTTGATTATTAACTCATGATTAGGCATATAATGTGTACATGAAAACATGAGCAAGACTGGGATTTGAGGCCTAATAGTAATTTTGCATACTTTCTGTTTTTCTCTATTTTTCTAAATTGAACACACTTCAGCAAGAAATAAAATATATAGTCATATATATACAGAACTGGAGGTATAGTTCAATAGTCATGTGCTAATCTAACATTGCACAAGGCCCTGGGTTCATCCCCATCATGGCACAGGCATGCCTTCTCTCTCTTCCCCTCCCCTTTTTTCCCCCACCCCTGTCTACACACACACAGAGAGAGAGAGAGACAGAGACAGAGAGACAGAGAGAGTCATATATCTTTTGAGGCCCTAAATACTGGAAATAGAACTCCTGATCCTGCCAGCCCTTTACCTGTCCCCAAAATTTCCATGCTCAGTGCCAAAGAAGCCTGGGATCCCCCATTTGTGCCCGGGCGTGTGATGGGGAGACCTGGAGCAGGGGCCCATCAACTCACTTGCTAATGCAATCGTCCCTTTTGTCGTAGGCGTGGATGACACCCAGACCCTGCATGGAGGAGGTGATGTGGGAGAACCAAGGTGAGCGGCTGATGTTCTCCACTTGCTTGAGCTCCTGGACTCCTCGATGGAAAATGCTGCAGGGAGATCGAGGGGGCCCAAGTGGGTCACAGAGTCAGGTCTCAGAGAACTCTCCCTCAACACACGCAATCCGACCATGCCTTCCACGTGACAGCTAAGTCAAAGTTGGTATAACTGGGGGAGAGGAGCCTGCCATTCCTCTCTGGGATGCCCTGTCTGGGTGTCTGAGGCCTGGACTGCTGAGCAGTTCGAGCACACCGTTACTTCAGACCCGAGTGCTTCCTGTCGCGAGAACGGCAGGCAGTACAGGATGCTGTTCTAGTCTTTGAAAACCCAAAAATGCAGCCATGAACACAAGCCAACCTGTTTGTGATGACCAATCAGAGAACAACCTGAGCTGGTTGCCAATGCGTGGCCTTCCAGAGGTAATTTTGTACAAATATCATGATAGCCTTGGGAACTGAGTTCAGAGTACTGAACTGAACTCTCAGAGTACTGTCTTGTACCTTACAATGGGAGCCCCAAGTGCCCCGGTGATGGGAGAACTATGTCCCTGAGCATGCGAGTTTGCTGGCCCTGAGGCAGTCAAGCCTACCTCCGGACTCTCAGCTGAAATCAACCCCCAGAGTAAGGGAAGTGCAGAGTTCAGTGAATTCATTGTAAACTTACGAATAACTAGATCAGGGTTCCCTTTGGTCTTTCCTGTGCTTATAGCAAAAAAGAGGGTATGTGGGGCAGATTTCTTTTAAACTTTTACTTAGTCAATCAACAGCAATAGAGTAGATAAATGGCCAACAAAATAAACGGCCAACAAGAGTGTAGCAAACGAATCCACTTGAACTTCTGACCTCTGCGACGTGCTCCATCTTTGCGATGGACTTTCTGAAAACATTGTTTACTCATTGCCATTTTATTCATTATCACAATGAACCCCTGAACCTGGAAATGTGTACTTTTCCAGATTCTAAATTTCCAAATAGATCCTGGTTCTGCTGAACCCCAGGGCACTAGTCTTAATTCCCATGCTCTCACTGTTCTCATAGGGGACCCATGCCAGTCTCCAGACCCAGCACATGCCTCATACATTTGCCTTTACCACTGCCTCCGACTTAAGCAAACTGCACTTGTGACTGCAACTGCTTCTTCTCCCAGAACGCCTTTCTCAGTCCCCCACCTTAGGTTGTCCTTGGTTGTACCAATCTCCCTGACACCCCAAAGTCTCCCATTTGTGAAACCCTAATGGCACTGCCTTGGAAATGTCCCTCAGCCCCACCCCTTTCTTGCCCTCACTATTGCCACTCATGTCTGATCCTCATCAGTCCTTGCCCACATTCTAAACCTCTCAAGTTTGCTCACCATCTTATTCTGTTTCTAACGGGCACAGACTTAATCGCCTCGTCTCACTAGCTCTTCTCACACAGACAAAGCATACATTTTATGCCTAAGAACTTTGCATGAGAAGAAACAGATCTGCAACATTTCAAGCTTCCCAGCTAGCTTCATGGTAAAGCTGGACAGCTGGTACAGACCTTTCTGACTTACAGTTTTCCTCCCCCTCAATACTCCCCGTAGTGACTGATGAGAAATCCCACTGCCCCCACCACAGAACAAGCTAACTGTGTGCCCCGGAAGCTGGAAGCTTGCTGGTTCTAGTTCCCCTCTAGATGGATGTGTGCAACTTCAGGAGCTGTCCCCATTCCTTTCCACGCCTCTCTGTACACGTCAGTCTCTAGCTGCAGTAGAAGCTGTTGCTCAAAATTCAAAGTGATGGCAGAGGGTGTCCATGGAGCCCAGTGGTTTTAAGAATGAATCGGGAGACAGATGGCAACCATGCTTACTAGCTTTCTGGCCTGGGGCCAGGGACTTGACCTCCTAATAACTTAGCCACCTCCCAGTATTGCTCTGGGGCCAAAAAGCTAGATGTGTGCAAGGAACTTACCATAGCACATGGTGTTTAACAAGTGTCAAAAATCTAGGATTCTCCCATCAAAGAAGAAAGCAAGTGCTCAACATCACCTGCCTCCCAGCATCACCGGCCTCCCATCATCACCGGCCTCCCAGCATCACCTGCCTCTCAGCATCACCTGTCTCCCAGCATCACCTGCCTCTCAGCATCACCTGCCTCCCAGCATCACCTGTCTCCCAGCATCACCTGCCTCTCAGCATCACCTGTCTCCCAGCATCACCTGCCTTCCAGCATCACCTGCCTCTCAGCATCACCTGCCTCTCAGTATCACTGG